>CM053273.1:81070560-81097970 GCA_028583415.1 Protea cynaroides | reverse complement strand
TTTTTGTAGAAACTACTCCTTGTTCGAGCTGGTAAATCTACTACTGTTTTGTTTCCATCTCTGCAACTTACTTGTTCTTTGTTTTAGGGATGGTCACCTCTCATTTTCCCTCTTCCTCTCTCACACGGTACCACGGGATTTCTATCTGAATCAGTACATCGGGTTTGCAGATTTGGATCTGAAACTAATGTGTAGATGGTTATGTGATTTAAGAAATTAATGTTTTGCTGGTTCTGTGAAATTCACATCTATTTGGCTATACTCACCCAAAGATAATCAAGTGGACTCTTGATTATTATTCTTGTGCTTAATTCTTTATCAAATATCGACTGAAAACGTCAGTATTGACTTTATTTTGTTCTTTTTATTTTCTGTTTCAAATTTCAGATATGAATTATTTGTGTTCTAAATTCTTTTGGCATGAACCCAAATGATAACTACAAATAAAAAATAAAAAATAAAAAGGTTTGCGGCTCTAGATGCATGGAATTTTATTTTTATTTTTTAGAAAATTTTCTTGTTTAATTGAACAACTTATCTCCATCAACCCATAGGTACGATTTATAATTAAATGACATTAATTAATTTGGTAAGATATCGATTTAATGGTAATTATGTAATATTTGAATCATTTAAAAAAAATGTTATAGAACAAATTTTACCAAACAGTAAACAAGTTAGAACAATGTTTTCAAACTAGTTCTGGAACATATTTGCCAAACCGTTTTAAGGCCAAAAGAACAGCCAAAGAATATTATTTTAAAACAGAACAAAAAAAGACCATCTCTTCCGACTCAGAACAAGAACAAGCGAGAACGTTACCAAACGCAGCCTAAATATTTCTAGAACATTGAGATGCTGTGTGGGTGAAGACTCCGGATGTATCCATTTTCGCTGAAGTTCTTCTTCATGAGATAAAATCGTAGTGTCCTAATAGTCTTGCTTAGATTTCCAGGCAGAAAGGACCTAAATCGAGTGAGATTTCTCACTCGAAGCAACCTGGTTCCACTAGTGGGATTTCCCATTATAGAAGAAGAAGAAGAAAAAGAAGGGGAAGGAAATTAAAATTAAAAAGGTAAAATGGTAAGCTAACATATTAATGGGGGTAGTATTGCCATTAATGAATTTTAGACAGTAACACGTCTTCTGTTAATAGCTATGACATAATGAAGGGGGTCTGAATGAACTATGTTTTCAAAAGTAGGGGGTGTTAGTGATATTATCACAAAAAAATGAGGGTGTGTGATATTAAGCTATGCTATAGGGGGTGTGGCTGAAATTTTCCCAAAAATTATTGGAAGCAATAAAAGAAGTAGCCGAGTTTAATGAAGATATAGTTGATTCCTCATCGTTAATAAACTTCAAGCAAAGGCATTTGTAGTTAGGAGTGTGGAGGAACGGAGGAGATGGATCTTGAGGTTTCTTGATTGAGTCAATTGATCACCATGATTGAGTCCATTGATCACCACCTTCAACTTTGTTACAAGTATATATCTTCTCCAAAATTCTGATTGGGAAATTTTTACGTAGTACCCAAATACTTTGAGAAACATCACGTACCACCCAAAATTCCCAAACATTTATCAAAAAGATCCAAAACCTTATGACGGAGCCGTTAGATGCTGATGTCAGCAGTTAACAAATTTTAGATTGACAGTAATACCCTTATTATAAGGGGAAAAGTTGAGTTTATCCTTCAGTAATTTTAACTCCCTCTCTCTCCTCCCTCTCTCTTGCTGTTTCTCCAATGGTGTCTGCTCTTTCACTCCGTCTTCAATCTCCACCAAGATATCCTCTTCCTCTGCTACCCAAACTTCCTGCTGTGATTCCCCCCTTTCGATCTCTGATACATTACCAATATTCTATTATTATGAATAAAATCAACAACGATGTAGGTAGAGTTCTGTGATGGAGGTTCTCTGATGATAGGTTCTCTAAACTAGCATGCACAGTCAAATCGAGAAAGCTGATCGAAGAGTTGGAGGCGGTGGCAATAGCGGAGTTTTTGGAAACACTCCTGGCACCACTACCATATCCCCTATCGCCAGATTCCTTCCTTCGTTTTTAAAATTTACACATAGGAAACTTATTGACGAAAGAGCCAATGGCTAAGATAGCTTAAACTATTTAATTGAAACTAAAGACTGGCAGCTGAGATGGAGGGAAAGGTACTTAGCAGAAGTAAGACCCTATAATCTTTAGATGAAGAAACTTGATCTCAGGGCCATAAGTGGACATTTCTTTGGTTATCCAAAGAGATCAAAGGGATACAGATTCTATTGTCCATCTCATTCTACCAGAGTTATTGAATCTGAGCGAGCTGTTTTCTTTGAGGATGCATGACTTTTGCCATCAAACTTCTCAGCTTCGTATTTTTACTTTTAGGAGGAACGGATTGTAGTTCCAATCCCTAGTCTCACATCATTGTCTTCTGGTTATACACCTGTTGAGCAGGTTACTGTGCCTGTTCTTGTTCAGGAACATGTAGAGCCTACAAATATTGCCCCTGTAGCTTTTGTTGTTGATTTTTCTCCTGATGAGCCAGAAGTCAGTATTCCTCCTTTGAGGAGGTCAGAGCAGACTCGAAAGTCCACCATCCTTAGTGACCTTGTCACATATCTACAAGAGCATGAGCATGACATTGGAGCTGAGACAGATCTTGTTTCCTTTCAACAGGCTATTGATGGTGCACATTGTTCTCAGTGGATTCGTTTGGGAATTTTGGGTGATGTTTAAAAAACTTGGGTGGTAGGTGAAGTTTTTCAAAGTATTTGAGTACTACGTGAAAATTTTCCATTCTGATTTCAATTACTTTTACTATTTTCTCGTCTTCCAATTGAAGGGCATGTTCTTTCCATAATCTAGTCATTGCTTATCTGAGATAACATTCATATTGAACTATTGTTGAGATATGGTTGCTAGTTCAACAAAGTATGTCTTGAGAATAATTGTCCTAGAAAGCATCAAATTTCCATTTGGATGGTATCGGGGTCTTCTCTGATGCATTGGTGGTAGTAGCCAAATTTTGTAGGTTTTTTTTATGATTGGAGGATAATGAACTTGGTGCTTAAGTTGAAATGTATTGAGTTTAATTGATCTGTTGTGAGAATCTTGTCTTTCTTATTCAGTTTCAGTTGCTTCAATTTTTTTGAAGTGTTGTCTTAAATTTGTGTATAGAGTGCAATAGTTGAATTGCTACATCATGTTTTTTCATGCATCTACACAGATTATGTGTTTAGTTTGTTCTTTGCTCATTGGAGATTTGAGGTCTTTTCTTTTTCTATGGATAATTTATTTTTAAATGTTAATAATAAGGGAAAATTACACGAACTACCCTTAGACTATGGACTAATTACACCCATCATCTACTAGTTTCTGAGAATTACACATATCACCCCTAATTTCAAAAACATGAAACAAAAGGTCCATTCCGTTAACGGATGGTCAAGTAACCGAGTCAATTCCACCATTTTATCCAGTTCTAGTCAACTTGCAAAAAAGGGAGAAGGTTTCCCACGCTGCCATGGTAGTTTCCCTTGTAAATCCCACAAGTACTGCAAAATTGTCTTTTAAAATTTAGATTAACACCCTTGACGAAATAGACCTTTTTGTTATACATTTATGAAATTAGGGGTGGTATGTGTAATTTTCAGAAGCTAGTAGATGGTAGGTGTAATTAATCCATAGTCCAGGGGTAGTACGTGTAATTTTTCTTAATAATAATCATTTGAGAACTCTCGGACTCATGGAAGAATATAGGCCTTTGGGGCCATTGGATAATGATAGGCAACGTTAATACTCATTTAATGGTGGGCCCATTCATTAAATATAGAAATTTAGGTAATTTATACAATCTTGCTTTGTTACAACTATAAAAAAAAAAATTTAAAGTTTAAAATTTTCACTTCCCTACCCTTCAATACCCATTACAACCAAACAAAGCTTAACCAATTGTTCATAAAAGACCTACATTACATATTGTATGATATGACTATGGCCACAAGAGGTTAAGCTAGAGATTAGCACTTGAATCCCCAGAGCTAAAGCCTAGTAACCTCTTAAAATCAGTGAACATTGATTCCGAGAACAGGAGGGGTTAAGTTGAAGAGCTCCAGAGACTCAAGTTCAGTATCGATGGAATCCCCTACCTTGAACTGTCCATTGCCATCCATATCTATGTTCCTCAAACCACAATATTCCCAGATTTATCATTCTATTGTGCTACAACCTTCCATGTACTCACAACGAAAGATTTGTAGGCTAACATTAAGCTGTAACAAGAGAACAATGTCGTAGTAGCAGTCTATTTTGAAGAATAGAGAGTGCAGCACATTTCCTATAATTATGGAATTTGACACTCCAACTCAAATTGTGCTACTGATGAATACATCATCTCAGACACATTTTATATACAATATTGTCTGTTCATTTCACTTTACTTAGAAAATACAACATCTCAACAAAGTTCCCCTTTGGGTTTACCCTTTTTTGCTCCCCATTGCCTGCAAAAGTATATTTCATCACATTAGAACTCTTCCATCCCCAACAAGATAACAGCAACCATCCACCCAGATTCTGGTTCTTCTTGTTTTAGTTTATACAGCAAGCACCAGCCATCACCCCCTTTAATCCAGCCAATATGACCCAATTGGTATGTCTTTAAGCAGCAACTTAAATTTGGCAAGGACCAATCATGCAGCTAGATAATCAGTAAAGTTCATCCACTGCTACAGTCTTGTTTCTTAAGACCTTAAAGAATGTAAGGCGCTGCGACGACACATTGGTCTCACCTTCAGGAGGCTGGGTCAGCTTCCAGTTCTGGGGACAGATAATGTCTTCCATTGTGTATCACCAACCTCTGCCAATCAGCAAGCATCGGAAACCAACAACGTTCAACCTGTTAAAAGCGCTAAGGTAAAAATCGAAAATACAAAACACTTCATTCACAGAACTGGGAGATTTGTGTAAACTAAGATTACCTTAGGTTCTCTTTGGTTTGTATTATATAATGTATTATGAGCTATTTGTGATAAATCAATTATAATAATAGATTCTAAGTAATAAATAATGACTATTTGGTACCACTAAACATAATACATTATATAATGAGAAATAGGCTATAATGATAAACAACTAATAACCTATTTGTAGATTATGTATTATATCTATTTATTTTAATTATAAATAGATATTATAAATCATACCAAACAATCACAAATTTCATAATGTATTATATAATACATTATATAATACAAACCAAAGAGAGCCTTAGTAAGGTGGTGAGTTTGGATTTTATGAATGGAGAGCTCTTGAGCACAAGCAAGTAACGACACTAGTGACTCAACCGAATGGCAGTAACAATTATACACTCTTTGGTGTAGATTTTTTTTAAGAGTTCGAGAAGAACGCATCATCAATCGGCATGACTTCGGATGAACTCTCCCATGTTCGTAATGTGCATCCAATAGCTTCTTTTCAGAGATTTCAGTCTTTTCAGTTTTCAAATTCAATCAGTACCAATCCATCTGATTCCGTTGGCTCAAGCAGAACTAGAAAACAATGAAAGAACTATTTTGTCACCAATCTGATAGTTGTCCTTTAGTATCACGTCCCCTTCACTGTTTCAGTATATCACATGCCAACGATTGCTTGGACCCGTTAGTCACCTCCCTCCATAGAGCTCTTAAAAAAATCTACACCGATCGGTTTTTCTCGAGCTCTTAAATAAATCTACACCAAAGTGTAAAATCTTTTCTGATTTTATTATTATGGGTAACATTATCTTATTTGTCTATTTTGACTGGTGGGAATCCAATCAAGATATAATTGATTATCCCTTACCAATTATAAATCAAATCTATTCCATTATGGGATTGTAATAGATTTAAAATCCAAATCATTATAAATATGAAGCAGGGTCCCTATAGTCTCTCTTTTTTACGTGAAAAAAATAGGACTCATACCTAAAGGAGAGGAGACTGTAGAAGATCTCTGATGGAAATCAGGCAAAAGACAAGGGCGGAAAACAATATTCTACTAAAAGGTATGTCCTATCTCTTTTATTGATTATGTTATTATTCAAATGTATTTTATATTCCATATGGGATTCATTGAAATGAATTTTATTAGGATTAATGAAAATCCTACAGTGGTATCAGAGCCATCCCACATGGATTTAAAATCATTGAGTATTGAAATATGAAGAAAATTCTTTTTAGTTCTCATTTGAATTTTTGGTGAAAAAGAAAAGATTTAAATAATCAGATAATTTTTCGATCGTCAAAATTACATGAAAAATATACCAATATGTAGATCTCCTTGAGACAGTCATAGTGATATAAAAATCGCCGTCACCGGTCGCCAGACGCGCCGGCGAAAGAAGCGAGTGAGATCCACTCGCTGGATTAAAAAAAAAAAAAAAAAAAGGGCGGGCGACCGGGTTGACCCGAGACCTACCCGGCGTCAGAACCTCTACCCAAGTAACCCGGGTCGGCTAAACCAGATCCGAACTAAACCGACCGGTTCAGTCGGATCAACCCGACCCAAACAGGGTAAAGGTGGGGCAACCCGAACTATAATCCAACCCGAATAAGCTGAAGGTGGACTGACACGACATGGATGATAATCCGACCCGAAGAAGTCAAACTTGGGTCAATTTGACCCGAAATATGACCCAACCAGAAATATAAACTGAACCGAATAAGGTGGAAAATGGGTCACACGACCCGAATTGTGACCCCAACCTGGTTGACCTGGTTCTGTTTCGGACCGGAGTTGGATAAACCAAACCGAACCCAGACCGGTTTTATTGAACCAAACCAAAAATCGGTTCAGACCTTAGGCCCTGTTTGGATCACAGGCAAGTGATCCCACGCGCTGACTTTAATCGGCGCGTGAGGGCGCGTTATGGGTCCGATTGACCTGAAATTTTTTTCATTGAATTCTTTTTTTGATTATCTTCATTCTGGTATATCTGTAGTGTCATTTGTGGAATCCCAAAGCTATAGTAATTGGATAAAATCTAGTTTTGGGAGTATTTTATAAGGTTTTTATAATTTTAAATGATGAGATGATTACTAGATGAGTAATGTGGATGTTTATATTGGTTTGTTGAGACATAATTTCATGTTTTCAATTTTTGAATCATATTCTATATGACTACATATCAGAATTTACAGATATAATTGTGTAATAGAGTAAAACCCACCAAAGTGGCATACCTATTGCATGGTTATGTCTGCAAATTCAAGAATTTTATTTTATTTTATACAGAAGTAGTCAAGCCTGATGATGCACACCCAAAGGTGGCATTGTCCAGTTATGTTAGTAACATGCACTCACTTATTAAGGATGATCGACTGAGGGTTTTTCATTCACCCAAAGGTGATGAAATTTTCTGAAGTCATCATTCCTTGGCGGTTTTGCCTGGATATCTAAGAGGATCAGTGCATGCTTATCCCAAAGGATAAATGTGTAGTGCGATTGACTCTTAAGAAAAAAAATTACTTATTAAGGATGTTCGACTGAAGAATTTTCAATCACCCAAAGGTGATGAAATTTGTCGAAGCCATCATTCCTTGGCGGTTCTGCCTGGATATCTAAGAGGACCAGTGCATGCTTATCCCAAAGGATAAGTGTGTAGTGTGGTTGACTCTTAGGAAGAGAAAATAATGACCTCCATTCTGCTGTGGTTTAATGATTTATTTATTTCCTTGATATACACATCAGTGTCGGATATATACGAAAATGTGTAATTTCAGTGGGAGAATTGATTGCTACAAAGTAAAACTTGTAGCGAAGTGAAATCACACAAAGAGAATGAAAAGTATAGACTTCAAATCTTTGAGGTCTTAGTTGTGCATTGGGAATAGTATTTTTCCAAGTTAATGCTCTTTTGGAGCTCGATTTGCGGTGTTTCTGCTGGTTTTTCTCAATATTCTTGTATCATAATGATTGTTGAGCTAAAGTGCATGTTTATTTGAATGTTCAGACTTATGAAGTTGATTTTTGAATACATTCATGGTATATATATCTCACTAGAGCTACAATTTGAGATTTGTTCATATCATGGTGGAACTTGGTGGATCCCACTAAAATGGTATACCTTGTTTTGTCATGATGTGTTCAAATTCAAGCGACTGTGTTTGTAAATGCTTTAAAGAATGTCAGTGTTCAGCCAAAGGTGGCATTGTCCTAGTTTATTCAAATTATAATTTGTACATGTTGTGTAAGGATTGGGTGGGACCACCAAAGTGGCAAGCTCAGTTCTATCATGATATGCTCAAATCCAGTATTTATGTATTTATAGACACAACAAAGAAGGATAGTGCTTATTCAAATGTGACATTATCAATATTTTCATTTTTGTAGAAGCAGCAAAGAGTGGCATTGTCCACCCAAAGGTGGAGGTGTCAAAGATCATGTATACTCATGCGCATGGATGAAGGATCTTAACTTTAGGAGTTTCATACACCCAAAGGTGGTAGAATTTTGAGAGTCATTATCCCTTCGCAGGTTCTACACAAATAGTAAGAGGACCAGTGCGCTCTTGTCCTAAAGGATAAGGGTGTAGTTTCGATTGACTCTACATAGATAGTAAGAGGACCAGGGTGCTCTTGTCCCAAAGGATAAGGGTGTAGTTTCGGTTGACTCTACACGAATAGTAAGAGGACTGTGCACTCTTGTCCCAAAGGATGAGGCTGTAGTTTCAGTTGACTCTTTAAAGGAAATGGACTTGCATATGTTTAATTATTGTAAGTTTAACTTATCTTGTGTGTATGTTTGCATTATATCACATATATTAGAGAACATATAATGATCAAACACCTCATGATGCCTGTTATGGCCGGCCGATTCTATGAATTGACATGAAAAATTGAAAGCTAGTCTAGGAGTGTTTAACCTAGATATACTCAACAAAGATTGCATTATGGTCTTTGGGAATGTTCAATCCCTAAGATTAGGTAAAAGAAAATTCAAATAAGGAACATTGGAAATAGATGTTCAGAGTAAAATCTAAAGAAATTTTGGTCTTTAAAATGGGATGGAGAGATGTTGTATTCTCAAGGTTGTCTGTACCAGTTTTGATGGTATATGATGATAATGGTGTGTGAAGAAAAACACAGGTTAGAGCTATTAGTCATCACTAATAAACTCTAAGATATGGAATATTATAGATGATTCACTTGACTTTCACTTCCTCACCTAAACTACAAAGTTAGCTCCTGGTGACCCATAAACTCAGTGGACAAAAGATGAATTGTCATCCATGGCTAAAATCGGTATTTGGACGTTTGTAGATTTACTTAATTCTTGTAAACCCATAGGCTCCAAATGGATTTTCAAGATTAAGTGTGACTCTAGGGGAAGAATTGAGTGCTACAAGGCCAGGCTAGTAGCTAAGGGATTCACACAGAGGGAGGGAGTTGACTTCAATGAGACATTTTCTCTAGTCTCCTCGAAAGATTCCTTCAGAGTTATTATGGCGCTTGTGGCTCATTATGATCTAGAATTACATCAGATGGATGTCAAAATAATCTTTTTGAATGGAGACTTGATTGAGGAAGTTTACATGCGCTAACCAGAAGGTTTTGAGGTATAAGGCAAGGAAGGAATGGTTTGTAAGCTCAACAAATCCATTTATGGTCTCAAACAAGCTTCTAGACAATGCTATCTAAAGTTCCACTAGATTATATCCTCTTTTGATTTTGTTGAGAGTGCTATTGATCAATGCATTTATCCCAAAAACAGTGGGAGCAAGTTCATTTTTCTGGTGTTGTATGTAAATGACATTTTGCTTGCCAGTAGTGATTTGGGTTTGCTTGCAAAGACCAAGCGATTTATGTCAGAGAACTTTGAAATAAAAGATATGGGTGAGGGTTCTTTTGTCCTAGGTATTGAAATCAGTCGTGACAGAAGGCGTAGACTATTGGGACTATCTCAAAAGACTTATATTGATCGTATACTCAAGAAATTCAATATGTCAAACTGTTCAGCTGGTGAGGCACCCATCAGCAAGGGAGACAAGTTAAACAAGACCCAGTGCCCTAGGAATGAGATTGAAAGATGGTCTATGACTAATAAGCCTTACGCATATGTAGTAGGGAGCTTTATGTATGCATAGGTCTGCACTCTCCCTGATATCGCTTTTGTAGTGAGTGTTTTGGGACGTTTTCAGTCAAATACAGGTTTGGCTCACTAGACAGCTGTGAAGAAAGTCTTGCGATATTTACAGAGGACAAAAGATTATATGCTTACCTATGATAGCAATGACACCCTTGAGATTGTGAGTTATTCTGATGCAGATTACAGCGGATGCCTTGATGATAGGAAATCTACTTCAGAATACATCTTTATGATGGTTGGAGGAGCTATTTTCTGGAAGAATGTGAAGCAAACAATTTTAGCATCTTCTACTGTGGAGGCAGAGGTCGTGGCATTGTTCGAAGCCACGAAGCAGGCAATCTGGCTGAGAAATTTCATTTTTGGTGTGAAGATTGTGGAAATCATCTCCAGACCATTATTAGTGTACTGTGATAATCAGTCAGCTATATCTTTCTCTAAAAATAATCAGAGGACTGGTGCTTCAAAGCACATTGATATCAAGTATCTGTTAATAAAGGAAAAAGTTGATGATAATCACATCATTGTAGAAAAGATCTCGACGGTAGATATGGTTGTTGATCCATTGACAAAAGCTCTATCAGTGGGAATCTTCAAGGATCATGTTTCTTGCATGGGCATAGTCGAATCTTTTGATCTAATTTTGTAAAATCATATATTTACATTGATACTTGATTATATTGTTTTGTCTGTGGTTTTATGGACATCGTGATTAATACAATTGTTTATTTTCATGATTTAGCATTTGCACTCTTGCTAGTCTAAATGAAAGCTTTATTTAATGTGTCAGAACACAAAAGACAGTATTAAGTCAGAACCCAAAAGGCAGTATTAAGCCAAGTCTCAAAAGACAGTATTAAGCCAGAACACAAAAGGTAGTATTAAGCTAGGACCCAAAAGGAAGTATTAAGCCAGAACACAAAAGACGGTATTAAGCCAGAACACAAAAGACAGTATTAAGTCAAGACCCAAAAGGTGGTATTAAGCCAAGTCTCAGAAGGCGGTATTAAGCCAAAAACATAAATGCGGTATTAAGCCAAGTTTCAAAGGTGGTAAGCCAAGGTCAAAATAAATAAGGAGACTTATGTTCGTAATAACAGAAAGTTGTATGCTGTATAATTGAGGTGTATCTTCTGCTGTTGTTCAACATTAGTCTGCTTGTTGGAAGGAAAGAAGGTTTGGGATAATCCAATTTTTAATTAATGGTTTCCATGGCCACACTAGTTTTTAACAGTCTTGTGGAATAATGTAGTCCAAGTGGGAGATTGTAAAATCTTTTCTGATTTTATTATTATGGGCAACATTATCTTACTTGTCTATTTTGACTGGTGAGAATCCAATCAAGATATAATTGATTATCCCTTACCAATTATAAATCAAATCTATTCCATTATGGGATTGGAATAGATTTGGAATCCAAATCATTATAAATATGAAGCAGTGTCCCTATAGTCTCTCTCTAAGTGAAAAAAAAAGGACCCATACCTAAGGGAGAGGAGACTGTAGAAGATCTCTGCTGGGAATCAGGCAAAAGACAAGGGCAGAAAACAATCTTCTACTAAAAGGTATGTCCTATCTTTTTTATTGATTATGTTATTACTCAAATGTATTTTATATTTCATATGGGATTCATTGAAATGAATTTTATTAGGATTAATGAAAATCCTACACAAAGAGCATACAATTGCCACTGCCTTTTGATTGAGAATTCACTTGGGCTCACAAGCTCTCCATTCATGGAACCCAAAACTCTATGAGCTGAAAGTATCTTTGATATGCAAAACACTTGATTCCATTTACAAATCTCGGACACTGCTCACCACAATGATGTTTCAATCAGCCAACCTCACTGATGCTTCAATTATATATGTGTCCTTAGGGAGCCTTGGTCCGATATTTATTGCCTGCTGGAAGAACTTGTAGCTTGGGTTGTCTTGTACAATTTTTAAGCATAGGTCGAGGAAGCAAGGTGGGAAGAACTCACTTGTTGAGCTTAGGAGGTACGATACACCCTTCCATTCCATTTATAGAAACTCGGACACAGTCCCCCACTATGATTTCTCTAGCATCCCAACTTCACTGGTGCTTCAATCAATAAAGGTGTCCATAGGGAACTTTGGCCCGATATATATCCCCGGCTAGAAAAACCTGTAGCTTGGGAGTCTCATACAATTTCGAGCAGAGGTGGAGAAAGGGTGGGAGAACTCACTTGTTCAGCTCAAGGACCTTGCTGACATCATTATAGCCATATCTAATTATGTGCCCAAAAGACCATGAAACATAGAATGTCCACTCATCATTCCAATCTATTGACGATGGTGCTGCTGCCTTTTGGCTTCCCTAACACACCAAATATGCAACGGAGCAGGGCTTGTCAATGGGAATGACAACATCATGATCGAAGTATTTCAGGATGCTTGTATAAATGCCATTAGACGAGAAAAAGTGTTGTAAAAAGTTAAAGTCAAAAAACTTTTTTCAAAATAAAATTTCAAAACAGATTTTGTTTAAACTCGTACTTTTTTTTCTTTTTGGTTTTAAAATTTGGTTTTCGTTTTGAGTGAAATTTCGTTTTTCGTTTTTGAGCTGGTCTATGCAATGTTGAACTTATTAGTCCCACATTGCTTAGGGATAGTGGAGGAGAAGTATTTATTTGTAGGGAGTGTCCTCTACCTATTGAGGCCCAAAAATAAAGCTAAGCTCTGATGACTTATACACACGCGTGCGTCGAACCAGACCGGACCTTGACCGGAAACCTGCGATCGTGACGTGGGCCACGGGCAACGGGTGCGGGTGGGGGTGCAAGTGTGGGCACAATCTGGATGGTCCATTTGGAGGGTCACACCCTCTTATGTGTAGAGATGTATCATATGTACACATAAAAGGGTGCCTTCTAGACCGTCGATCTCGAGATTTGAGATCTAGGACAATCTGGACGGTCTATTTGGAGGGTCACACCCCATCCAATGGCCACGACTAATGAGTATCTAAGCCCGACCCGAAATCACTCCATTAAGGTTTCTTTCCTCTTTCTCTCTCCAACTCTCTCCCTCTACTCTGTTTGATCAAAGTCCATCAAAGTCCATCATGGTTGCTTTCAAAGGGTGGTTGATCTTAGCCGTTGGGTCTACATACACCTGACAGTGCATGCACACTGGGTGGGTGTCCTTCAGAAGGGTTGTTTTATCTTGGAGACTGGTTTGCGGGGACCTCTTATCACACCCCAATTCTCATCCAACCAGAATGCTGTGAGTGAACCGTCATTGAACCAACGGTTCACACCAGGATCTCAAATAGGCCGTGTCCACTCATACAAACCATCACACATAACCACAATCAGAGTATAATAGTACAGCAGAAGTCTTTAAAATAGAATGAACTGAGTATCTAATGATAAATCAAATAAGTATCCAATTATTCAAATTCAAACATAAAATAAATATCTTTTACATCCATTTAGTCCAACTGAAAATAACTTAAATAAATAAATAAAACCAATCAAAGGTACACGCAGAAAGGGCACTCGCATGATGCGTCATGCTCGTCCTCTCCTGCTTGTACATCCAATGCAGCAACACCACCATAAGCCGGGGCATTCATGTAGTCATCCACAGTGTAACCTGCATCAACATCTAAAACAATGTACGTACAAAGGGTGAGCTCACAACTTAGCTCAGTAAGACAATCAGACAGTTTCACAATATTATGCATGAGTAAAAATCATTTTATGTTGTGGTCTGGTTTTAAGTTTGCAATGTGCTATAGAAAGGTTTGGTGGCCCCCGCACCTCTATACACGAGTGTGTGGCACCTCATGGATCACACCCCCATTGGCCCACATGCACCCATCATGGAATAGAGATAGAGCTAAGATACCCCGTTCCCCCCGATACTCTACCCATACCAAGTACCTAAGCCCCTACTAGCCGTGGCTCGCAAACGGGCTCGCAACTAACCAATCCTATATGTCATCAATGTACGCTCTATCCCAAAGACGTCGTCTACGGCATAGAGATAGAGATAAGGCATTCCCACACCTCCCCTGATGCCCTATCCGCAACTAACCCACTAGGATAGAAACAATACAGGTAGACCCTATCCCAACATAACTCCTTACGGCATAGAGATAGAGCTAAAGCATTGTGGACAGGCCAGCATCGACTCGGAGACCACAATGCCATCTAACCATGGCCAGGCCAACATCAATATCAGAGACCACCGTACCACGACCTTCCCCTGATGCCCCACCCGTACCAAGCATGTTAAGACAGAATACTACAAAAGGTGCTAGTGTGAGGAGCGATCTCAGGCCCATGCCCCACTCCACACACTAACGAAAACAATCACATGCTTAACAATCACATCCTATCAATGCATGAACAATAATAATAACTGAAAGTAAAGGATGGCATGTGAATATGCACAAACATCACATCATATATATTCAGGTGATAAACAACGATTTACTGTCCATTAATTATTAGATTTAGGTCAGACTCCCTTACCTGACGCTCGTTTGATAGCTTGCTCCACGTCGCAAGATGCAAACGGAAAGTCACAAAGTCCTACAATATTATTAGGGTTTCATTAGAATATATTGCTTAGGGTTTCATGTTGGTCGAAAACCAACATGGTTACAAAATACCCTCACAGAGCTGACCGGTGGCATGTACCGGTCGCAGCTCTGTGGGGAAAACTGGTGACCGGTATGGTCAGCCGGTCCCCACAGACCAGCCTCCCGAGGGATACCGGTGGCAACATACCGGTCGCACTGTGTGCAACCGGTATAGTCGACCGGTATGTCTCCAGAAGACCATACATGGGTTTTTCGTCTGTCGTCGATCATCCTCCCTGGATTTCTAAGGTTTCTCCTATCCATTCTAAGTCTAAACCTGGAGTTAGAGTTATTCCCAACTCATTTAAGTCTTGATTCGATGAATATCATCTCGAAACTCGAATCTAGGGTTTGACGGCAACTTAGGGTTCATTGGCCAATTTAGGGTTTTAGATCAATACCTACTTTGCATGGTATTGATCCACCCATACTACTAACATAGGGTAAGAAGATTGACTCAAACACTTACCGTTGACTGGCGTAGCGTGAGCGTCGTCGAACGGTAATGGCGGCACCTTCTTCTTCTTCCTAGCCCCTTCTCCTTTCCAACCTCTTTCTCTTCTCTAGGGTTTGTGAGAGACAATGGAAAGGATTTGAGGAGGTTTAAGGGTGTATTTATAGGCTAGAATTAGGGTTTAGTAACCCTATTAGGATTAAAAAAGTCTTAGGATTTGAAATCAGGAAAGTGGGACCCTCAGAAGTCAATTTCCAGATCTCCACACACAGCTGCGCAGACCTGACCGGTCGGCCGGTACCAAGACCGGTACCATCAACCGGTCAACATAAAATCATGTTGATTTGATCGTCTTTTGTTCGATTTCATACCTGTTTGTCATCCGCTCGTCCTGTCTGGCCCGATGATGATCGGAAGACCTGCTATGACACAAAATCAAGGTTTAGACCGGGTTTACAGAGTGCGGGTCTTACAACTGCCCCACCCTTAAAAGAAATTTCGTCCCGAACTTTGCATGTAGGTTTCACAACTCCCCCACCCTTAAAATAAATTTTGGCCCCGAAATTTGAACATACCTTGATCGTCGAAAAGGTTAGGGTACTCCTTCTTCATCGCGCTTTCTTCTTCCCAAGTAATTTCTTCGACATTTTGACTTCTCCAATGCACCTTCACATAATGGATATCCTTGGTTCGAAGTTGCTGGAATTTTTGACTTGAGAGCATCACAGGCACCACTTCGAATATTAAGTCTTCAGTCAAGTCTGGGGGATCAGTGGTCAAGATGTGCGATGGATCACTGACATACTTCTTCAGTAATGATACATGGAACACGTTATGAACGCTTGACATAGATGGTGGTAGAGTCAATTGATATGCTACATTACCACGTCTACCAATATCTCGTACGGTCCCACATACCTGGGGCATAGCTTCCCCTTCTTACCAAACCGTTTCAGACCTCGCACCGGTGATACCTTCAAGAATACTTTGTCACCCACTGCAAACTCTAGATCTCGACGTCGATTATCCGCTTAGTGCTTCTGTCGAACTTGAGCTGTCTTTACTCTCTCCTTGATTTGATCAATCACTCGATAAGTTTCTTCAACAAACTCCGGTCCTACAATTCTTCTTTCTCCCACCTCGCTCCATAACAGAGGTGTACGACACTTCTTCCCATAGAGTGCTTCATATGGGGCCATCTGAATTGTAGCCTGATAACTGTTGTTGTAAGCGAACTCGATAAGTGATAGCTTCTCATCCCAAGCTCCCTTGAAGTATATTGCACAAGCTCGGAGCATATCTTCTAAAATTTGAATAGTCCGCTCGACCGTCCGGTCCGTCCCGAGGGTGAAAAGCAAGATCGAACTTCAACTTCATTCCCATAGCTTTACGTAATCCTTCCCGGAACTTTAATGTAAAACGGGGATCTCTCGTCGATACTATACTCTCGGAACGCCATGAAGTCTCGACTATATTATCAACATATAACTTGGCCAGTTTCTCCATGGTATACTGAGGTCTGACCGCAATAAATCGAGCTGTCTTGGTGAGTCGATCTACTATTACCCAAATTGCATCCACTGACCTTGGTGTCAAAGGTAAGCCAGTGATGAAATCCATAGTAATGCAATCCCACTTCCATGCAGGTTCCGGTAATGACTGTAGTAAACCTGCGGGTCTTTGCCTTTCTGCTTTAACTTGTTGACAATTCGATACTTCGGAACACGAAACGAGCTATATTCGCTTTCATACCCCTCCACCAATATATTCTTCTTAAATCATGGTACATCTTGGTACTTCCCGGATGTACCGAATATGGAGTGTAATGAGCCTTAGTCATAACTCGATCTCCGATATTGCAGTCTTCACTCTCGGGTATACATAACCGTCCACGATACACCGAGTACCTTGTCTGAATCCAAGGTAAAGTCAGGATTGCTCGTACCCTTCTTTAAGTCTTCTTGCACTATCTTGAGATGAGGATCATGTAGGATTGCTACCTTGACTTCATCAACTAGATCCGGTGAGATCTTCAAAGCTGCGAACATCATGGTGAACTTATGAATTAAGCCTTGCTCGACTGGATCTTCTGCAGTTTCAATTATATACTCATCATCACCTTCGATTGGACTTGAAGCTGCGGCACCTAATGCAGCATTTGTACTTGGTCCTGCCTCAGGTTTTGATGCCCACTTTCTGCTTAAGGCGTCGGCCACCACATTTGCTTTACCCGGATGGTACTGGATGTCACAATCATAATCTTTCAACAATTCCAGCCATCTCCTCTGTCTCATATTCAGATCCTTCTGAGTGAAAAGATAAGTTAAGCTCTTGTGATCTGACTTAATCTGAAACTTCTCACCGTACAAGTAGTGTCTCTAAGTCTTGATTGCATGTATAACCGCTGCTAGCTCCAAATCATGCGTAGGATAGTTCTTCTCATGCTCCTTTAACTGTCTTGATGCGTAAGCAATCACCTGCTCTCCTTGCATCAATACACACCCAATACCCAACCCTGAAGCATCCGTATATAAAGTAAACGGTACGCTTGGTTCTGGAATGGTCAAGATAGGTGCAGAGACTAGTCTTGAGTTCAAAGTCTGAAAGCCCTTCTCACACTCATCTGTCCATATGAATTTCTCTCCCTTCTTGGTCAATCTGGTGAGTGGAACAGCGATCCTGGAGTAATCTTCCATGAATCTTCTATAATAACCAGCCAACCCGAGGAAACTAAGAATCTCCGCAACAGATTTTGGTGCTTCCCATCCTACTATAGCAGCTATCTTACTTGGATCAACCTTGATACCGTCTTCAGATACAACATGGCCCAAGAAAGCCACTTCCTTCAGCCAAAACTCGCACTTCTTGAACTTAGCATAAAGCTTCTCTTGTCTCAGCCGTTGTAGGGCTGCCCTCAAGTGTGTTGTATGGGTATCCATGTCCTTATAGTAGATCAATATGTCATCGATGAATACGATGACCGAAGTGTCCAGCATATCATGAAACACTCGGTTCATCAGTTCCATGAACGACGCTGGAGCATTGGTCAACCCGAAAGACATAACTAGAAACTCATAATGCCCATACCTCGTCCTGAAAGCAGTCTTCGAAATATCTCCGGCCTTGATCTTCAGTTGGTGATACCCTGATCGGAGATCAATCTTCGAGAAAACCTTTGCACCCTGCAGCTGATCGAACAAATCATCGATCCTAGGCAAAGGATACCGATTCTTGATAGTCAACTTGTTCAGTTCACGGTAGTCAATGCACAGCCTTACACTTCCGTCTTTCTTCTTGACGAATAATACCGGTGCTCCCCAAGGCGATATGCTAGGTCGTATGAAACCCTTATCCAACAATTCTTGTAACTAGGTCTTCAACTCCTTTAACTCGGTAGGGGCCATTCTTTATGGTGTTTTGGACACCGGCGCCGAACCTGGCATAAGGTCTATTACAAACTCTGTAGCCCTGTCCGACGGTAGACCTGGAAGCTCCTCTGGAAATACATCTGGGAACTCTCGAACCACATCTATATCTTCCATCTTGTGTGACTCCGCCGTGATGTCGACTACAGATACTAGATACCCCACTCCCCCTTTCTCTAAGCATCGCTTGGCTTTTAGGGCGGAGAGGATCAGCTTTCGCTTCCTAGATAGCCTGATCCCAGTGAAGCTATATTCCTTTCCCTTTTTGTCAGTAAGCACAAGCTTCCTTTCACCACATAATAGGACGGCCGAATGATGGCCTAGCCAATCCATTCCCAAAATGACATCAAAGTCTGCCATCTCGAGTAGTACTAGGCTTGCTTCTAAGTCTCGGCCCTCAATACATACAGTACATGGTCCATAATATTCGGTCAAAGCCACTTCGACTCCTAGTGGAGAGCGAACTATCAAGCTTGGGTTCAAATGCTTGATTGGTAACTCCATTCGCTTCCCAAAAGAAATAGAAACAAATGAGTGCGTGGCCCTAGAGTCAAATAGTACTCTGGCAGGTATACCAGCTACATTTACAATTCCTGAAATTTTTATTATCCCTTAGTTCTACATGCGCATACACACAATGAAAATTAGTAATCCAAATAGTAAGGGATAGAGTCATACCAGTGACCACATCAGGTGATCGACTGCCTCTTCAGTGGTGACCGCATAAAATCTTCCTTGCTGGGGAAGTTGCTTCTTAGGTAGAGTGCAGGTCCTTGCAATATGACCCACTTGCTGGCAGTTGAAACATTTAATATTCGGGTTGAATCCGGCATTCTGTGGCACAAGTGGTGCCGTATTGTTCCTTGCAGGCACTATAGCGGTCTGAGCCCTGTATGGGCGGAAGGGTCTGTTGTTACCGCCACCCGAACTCTCAATAGCGGGTCTCTTCACTCCCCTATTCTGAGCGAAGAAGCTATCCCTCTGACTGGACTCTATCACCCTCGCAACCTGCACATAGCCTCATTATAGATCTTCTTGTCCGGACTCCAATATGTGCTATCTGATGCTTCCACGTAGTCCCATGATGAACCTACGTGTCTTGGTCTCTTCTTCTTGCATACTTGCCGGTGCGAAGAAAAATAACTCCTCGTACCTCTGCTGATAAGCATCCATAGTCGATTGAGACTGTTGCAAATTGAGGAACTCCTTCTCCATCTGATCCCTGAAGCTCTTTGGAAAATACTTATCAAAGAAGGCACCCTTGAACACTTCCCAATTAACCTGTGTGTGCTTCGACTCCAGGTATGCCCGTGTAGAATTCCACCAAGCATTTGCGTCTTCTTTCAGCATATGAGTGGCAAATAAGACCTTTTCCTCCTCTGTACGGATCATCGATCGGAAGTTTTTCTCCATCTCGCAACCCACCGTGCTGGCCACAATGGTTTCCCTGTTTTACCGGTGAATGATGAAGGCTTCAACTTCAGGAATCTATCCACCGCTCTGCTCAGATCATGCTGTCCCTGAGTGTTCATTCCGTACCATGGTGGTGGATACGGATAGGCGCCCGGGTACGCAGAAGGTGACGGAAACTGGTGCGGTGGTGGTACATTCTGTGCTTGGCCCATCGGCCTTGGGCTACCCTGCATCGGCTGTGAAGTATTTTTCTCTCCAGACTCAGGCGTACCTCTAGTGGGAACAGAACCCGGTGGCCTGAACATCTTCAGTATCTCGCTTAGGAATTCTTTTCGACGAGCTTGCATCCGATAGACCAGGTTTGTAACAATGGTCTCCGAATTCCTGTGAGGTGGCCCAGGCAAATTTGTTGTTACTTCTGGAACCTATTCCTCCTCAACTTCCGGGCTTGGCTCTCTAACATGGCCTTGTTCAACCTATTCTTCTTCCTCGAGGCGCATCCTAGCTTGGTGACGCTTTCGACCCCTACGACCGTTTCCATCCACCATCTCAGACTATTCTGTTTGAATCTGAGAAGAAGACATAACACATGAGAATGAAGCAATAGTGGTGTTAGTCTCGAACAATATAAGGCGAAACAGTCGCAAAAAGGCATATTTAAATTCACAATTTTAAAAAAAAAAATTCTGAGATTTTCTGGCTACTCTGGTGCTGACCGGTCGCAACATACCGGTCGACACCCTGTATACAGTGTTGCGACTGATATAGTCGACCGGTCAGAATTAGAATTCTGATCGAGACATAGCGGTCGCACACCTGGGGAGATACCGGTCGACCGGTATAGGCAAAACCGTCCACAGGTATGCCCAGAATTGGCTTTAAAATCGCGAAAAGTGAGAAAATTTCTCACTTTTCCTTCTCTTTTCTCTCCGGTGGCGATTCCTCTCTGCCCAACCGAGTTGCTACAATCCGGCCGGTGACCTTAGAAGATGATTCCTTCCGTTCAAAGCGTAGAACATCGTCTCCAGGTAGGTCTCTTCCCTCTCTCTCATGTTTTTACAAATTTTTCATATCGTCTATATGTAGAAATTTAGGTTTTTCATTGATTGAGATGTTCCAACTGCAAGAACTCTTTTCCTTCGGCTTGGAAAGGGTTTAGGGACCCCCAAGAGCAAAAGCCCTCAACCAATTTGGGGTTTCACCGAACGGTTTTCATAAAAATTAAATTTTTACATGTTTTGACCTAGGTTTTCCAAAATTTTCGAAATTTCTTAATTTCTCTTAATTTCTTGAAATTTTTTGTTGTAAATGCTTGTGATTGATTTGTCGAAGAGTGTGGGGGTTACGTAAGTCCTCCTCCCCATGTTTTTGGGTGAGTTTGAGCTTTTTCCCAATTTACTGTCGTTATGCTGCCAAAATTTTGACAATTTCTAACATTTTCCTCTTGTTTTCTTCTGTTTTGCAGTTAAAATGGCTCCTCGACGCGCTCTTGGGAAAACGTCCTCATGGCTCGAGTTCACGTGCTCCCCAACCACCAGTTCCCCAACTTGACGAACACTGGTTCCGTTCTATAGAAGTACAGGCTCGATTCCCGTGGTTTGACAATAAAAGCATAGAATCTGGGCGCCGGGTTAACCTGGATCAGTTGGAGAGATTCAATGTGCGAGCTGCCTTCAACGCGCTTGGGTGGGTACCGGTAATATCCTACACTGATACCACCCGTCCCAGTCTAGTTAAGCATTTCTATGCTAACCTGGAGTTGCATGGAGATGTTAACGATCCCAACCAGGGTAGGGATTTGCGCATCACTAGCTATGTCAGGGGTGTACCCATTTCATTCAACACCCACTAGCTGGCCGACCTTCTAGGGGTTCCTAATGATGGAGACCTAGTGTATTGCCCTCCCAAAGCGAAGGGCTATCTGACTGAGGATCTGCGCCGAGAGATAGCAGATCAGATACTAAACCCTGGATCTCCCATGAAGGCGGCTAGCTTGAGACCTGCACCTCGAGTATATAGTCGCATCATTCAGCACAACATCGTGCCCCAGAGCGGCCACTATAGTGAGTTATCCCAGCTCACTCAGTACATTACTTATTGCGTCTGCACTGGGGAGCGGGTCTCTCTCCCTTATCTCATCATCAGGACCATGCATCAGGCGACCCTAGCCGATTAGGCCAGTAACCTTCCATACGGTCGTCTCATTACCTTCCTGCTGCGTCGCCTGGGCATGAGCATGAGAGGCGAGGTGACCGTTGAGGATACTATGACCTCCGACATAGACTGGGACGCCATTCAGAGGATGCAGATGGTTGATCTACCTGTTAGCGATGACGAGTTGGAGGCTCACCCTCACCCACTTGGGAGGGTAGCAGCCGCGGCGGCAGCAGCAGCAGCAGCCAATGCGGCCTATGCAGCTGAGCTCGCGCGCGATGCTGACGAGGATAGAGCCGAGCATGTACCAGTGTCAGCTCCACAGCCTCCCTCCGACACCATGATGGGTATGATTATGGAGATCAGGGACACTCAGCGTGAGATGAGCCGCGACTTGGCGCAGTTGGCTCGCAGTCTCAGAGTCACACAGGATCAGGTGCACTAGCTCAGGGTCGCTTACAAGCGAGATTATGATTTAGCAGACCCTATTCCTCCCAGGCCCCCTACCCCATGATTTACTTTCACTTTCTTCAGACGGTTTATAATACAGGGTAACTGTCCGGTTTGTGGACTGTGCCCTGTAGCACTATTTCATTTGCTACACTTTTCTTTTAATGAAAAATTTTATGTTTCACCTAACTAGTGTATGTGCACATGTTAAGTTCCATATTTAGAATAGTACATTATTCTCTTTCTTAATCAGTCTCAGGTATCAAACAATGCTTAGGGTGTGTTTGTATTAAGATTTTTAAATTTTTCCTAACTTAGTTCATCGACTTAGTTAAGTGCAATATGGTCTGTGGACAGAGCCCGAGAGCTCTGATACCAAGTTGTCACACCCCAATTCTGATCCAACCAGAATGGTGTGAGTGAACCGTCATTAAATCAATGGTTCACACCAGGATCTCGAATAGGCCGTGTCCACTCATACAAACCATCACACATAACCACAATCAGAGTATAATAGTACAGCGAAAGTCTTTAAAATAGAATGAACTGAGTATCTAATGATAAATCAAATAAGTATCCAATTATTCAAATTCAAACATAAAATAAATATCTTTTACATCCATTTAGTCTAACTGAAAATAACTGAAATAAATAAATAAAACCAATCAAAGGTACACGCAGAAAGGGCACTCGCATGATGCGTCATGTTCGTCCTCTCCTGCCTGTACATCCAACGCAGCAACACCACCATAAGCCGGGGCATTCATGTAGTCATCCATAGTGTAACCTACATCAACATCTAAAACAATGTATATACAAAGGGTGAGCTCACAACTTAGCTCAGTAAGACAATTAGACAGTTTCACAATATTATGCATGAGTAACAATCATTTTATGTTGTGGTCTGGTTTTAAGTTTGCAATGTGCTATAGAAAAGGTTTGGTGGCCCCCGCACCTCTATACACGAGTGTGTGGCACCTCATGGATCACACCCCCATTGGCCCACATGCACCCATCATGGAATAGAGATAGAGCTAAGATACCCCCGTACCTCCCCTGATACTCTACCCATACCAGTACCTAAGCCCCTACTGGCCAGGGCTCGCAAACTGGGCTTGCAACTAACCAATCCTATATGTCATCAATGTACGCTCTATCCCAGCACAGCCGTCTACGGCATAGAGATAGAGCTAAGGCATTCCCACACCTCCCCTGATGCCATATCCGCAACTAACCCACTAGGATAGAAATAATACAGGTAGACCCTATCCCAACATAACTCCCTACGGCATAGAGATAGAGCTAAAGCATCGTGGACAAGCCAGCGTCGACTCGGAGACCACAATGCCACATAACCATGGCCAGGCCAACATCAATATCGGAGACCATCGTACCACGACCTTCCCCTGATGCCCCACCCGTACCAAGCATGTTAAGACAGAATACTACAAAAGGTGCTAGTGTGAGGAGCGATCCCAGGCCCATGCCCCACTCCACACACTAACGAAAACAATCACATGCTTAATAATCACATCTTATCAATGCATGAACAATAATAATAACTGAAAGTAAAGGATGGCATGTGAATATGCACAAACATCACATCATATATATTCAGGTGATAAACAACGATTTACTGTCCATTAATTATTAGATTTAGGTCAGATTCCCTTACCTGATGCTCGTTTGATAGTTTGCTCCACGTCGCAAGATGCAAACGGAAAGTCACAAAGTCCTACAATATTATTAGGGTTTCATTAGAATATATTGCTTAGGGTTTCATGTTGGTCGGAAACCAACATGGTTACAAAATACCCTCACAGAGCTGACCGGTGGCATGTACCGGTCGCAGCTCTGTGGGGAAGACTGGCCACCGGTATGGTCAGCCGGTCCCCACAGACCAGCCTCCCGAGGGATACCGGTGGCAACATACCGGTCGCACTGTGTGCAATCGGTATAGTCGACCGGTATGTCTCCGGAAGACCATACATGGGTTTTTCGTCTGCCGTCGATCATCCTCCCTGGATTTCCAAGGTTTCTCCTATCCATAAGTCTAAACCTGGAGTTAGAGTTATTCCCAACTCATTCAAGTCTCGATTCGATGAATATCATCTCGAAACTCGAATCTAAGGTTTGACGGCAACTTAGGGTTCATTGGCCAATTTAGGGTTTTCGATCAATACCTACTTTGCATGGTATTGATCCACCCACACAACTAACATGGGGTAAGAAGATTGGTTCAAACACTTACCGTTGACTGGTGTAGCGTGAGCGTCGTCGAACGGTAATGGCGGCACCTTCTTCTTCTTCCTAGCCCCTTCTCCTTTCCAACCTCTTTCTCTTCTCTAGGGTTTGTGAGAGACAATGGAAAGGATTTGAGGAGGTTTAAGGGTGTATTTATAGGCTAGAATTAGGGTTTGGTAACCCTATTAGGATTAGGAATGTCTTAGGATTCGAAATCAGGAAAGTGGGACCCTCAGAAGTCAATTTTTGGATCTCCACACACAGCTGCGCAGACCTGACCGGTCGACCGGTACCAAGACCGGTATCATCGACTGGTCAACATAAGATCATGTTGATTTGATCGTCTTTGGTCCGATTTCATACCTGTTTGTCATCCGCTCGTCCCGTCTGGCCCGGTGATGATCGGAAGAACTGCTATGACACAAAACCAAGGTTTAGACCGGGTTTACGGAGTGCGGGTCTTACACCTCCTGCACCAAATAGAGGGCAAATACAGTCTTAAGGAGAGTGTACCAACACAACTCAACCCTACTTCATTTTTGGTTTCATCCTATAAGGTATGTACTGTTACATTTAACTTATGATACATCACATAATTTAATAATATAGATAGGTTGATATATATGCATATATGGTTAATGCATATGTGACCATTATTTCCTGATAATTAATTATATAACAAATAATTGATGCTGCTTCATATACATTTTATTTATAAGTTTTTACAACACACACACACACACACACACACACACACACACACATATATATATTGCTCTTCCATAGCTCTATTTACAATAATTCTTAAAACTGTAGTTTGTTATATATTGTAGAGACTATTATCATGGCCAGTTTTGAATTTGGTTTGACCACTGAGATTGTTCCTGCTATGGGAAAGATGAGCATCATGTTTGAGTTTGACAACATTGAGCCATTTAATGGTTCAAACTACAAACATTAGAGGCAAATGATGCACTTTGCCCTGTCTCAACTAGGTGCCATGTTTGCACTTACTGAGAAAATGCCAGAGGATTTTGATGACCCTGAAATCAAGGCAAAGAGGGTTGCATGGATTAATGCTGGTTTTCAATGGAAGAACAATATCCTGAATGCAATGACCAATGACTTGTACAATGTGTATTACTCATATGACTATGCTTATAATATATGGGAAGCACTTAACAAGAAACATTCCCTGGAAGAGGCTAGAAGCAAGAGATATATAACTCTAAACTTCCTTAATTTCAAGAGGAAGGAAGATATGAGTGTCCATGCAAATGGACATATTCCAGGTTCTGGTTGCAAGACTTGTCAAAGAAGGGATCTCGCTACCAGAACAATTTATTTCTGTAGCATTTATTGAAAAGTTGTCTAATTCTTGGAGTGACTTTAAGTCACATATGAAGCACAAATCTAAGGATTGGACTCTGAAACATTATGTTATGCGAATCAAGATTGAAGAAAAGAACCATGAAACTGACAGGGTAGAAAAGGCCAAGGAATACAAAACCAAGGCCAACCTTGTGGAAAATGGCAAAATAGAAAAGAGAGACAAATCCAAAAAGTTTCTTCAGGTAAGGAAAAAAGGCAAATTCAAGAAGTCCAAGGGAGGATGCTTTTTCTGTGGGAAACCGGGTTACTTAAAAAAGGATTGCCGAGCCTTCAAGAAGAAACAGGGAAATGCAAAACCATGGTTCACCTTAATGAAGATGACTTGTTTGTAGCTGTTGTAACTAAGGTAAATTTGGTTGAAAAATCAAAGGAGTGGATCATAGACACTGGAGCCCTTAACACATTTGCGCTGACCGATTTAATTTTGTCAAATATTCTCCAATCAAAGAAAATGATTTAGTGTACATGGGGAAATCTTGAACCTCACAAGTTATGGGCAAGGGTCAAGTACCTTTGAAGCTAACTTCTGGAAAAACTCTTGTATTGAACAAAGTGTTGTATGTCTCAGATATCCGAAGAAATCTGGTTTCTGATTTTCTTCTTAATAAAGTTGGAATGAAGCTAAGCTTTGAAACTAATAAAGTCATTGTACTACAAGGGATAAATATGTGGGAAAGGGTTATGAAAATAATGGTCTGTTTGTAATGAGTATTGACAATGTTATAAACAAAATTCCTGCTTCTTCTTACTTGATTGAGTCATTTGATGTTTGCCATGGTAGACTAGGACATCATAGTGTACCTTACATTAAAAAATTATCTAACCTACGATATATACAAAGTTAAAACTCTGTCAAACCTTGGAATTTAAACCCAAAAATTTGCGTGCATGCATGCCAAGTGCCGTGGGCTTCCGTGTTGGCATATCACCTTGCCACTACACCCGTGGGTCCCCCTCATATTTTTTCTGTCTCCTCTTTCTCTCTAGTTTCTCTCTCTTCTTTCTCTCTCTTCAATTGCTTTTTCCACAATATGAGAAACATGAGAAACTCTATCATATCTTCAGAAAACACTTGTCGCATGTAAACTCGGCCACATCATCGGGAAGTCGTGCCACATCACCGGTGGGGTCCATAGTCCACA